>JAHDVE020004926.1:0-48176 GCA_022606495.2 Halesus radiatus
TTCAAAGTATTCGTTTAAGGTGTAGTGACATTTTTTCGGAAGGAATGTTTTTTAGAGATGATTTAAATAGGAGTAGAACGTGTGTTTGTTTGATGTTATGTGGAAGGTTGTTATATGTTTCAATTCCCATGTAGTAAAGTTCTTTTTGATATATCGTTTAGTTGGCTTATGGTATTAGTAGGTTTTCTGTAAATCTTGTCGCGTGTTTATGTGTTGAGTGTTTTAGTGGAAACCTGCCTGGAAATTACGCACTGATTATTAGGCATAACTCTATTATATACATACCACTGATACAATTATTTAATGAGGGATCTACAATAATCCAGATAACCGGTTTTTTTTCTCTCCGGATCTCTTTTGGATAGTAAATGGTAAGAGTGCATCAATTAAAGGGTACAAGTAAAATAAACTATTTTTTCCTGTCTTATTATAATGCGTAATATGTTCAATATTTCTTTAAAAAAATGCACTTTTATTCATGTTAAATTATTATATTTTTTGTTGAGCTCTTTAAATGACCTTCATTATTTTAAATATAAAAACCTCTCTAATTCATTTTAGTTTTTTTTACTTATACCTTTATGACTTTAACCCATTCAAATGATGTTTTTATTGACTGTGTTGTAATAATTACTGAAAGGGGCCACATTATTTTCAAATTAATGTCATAATAACATGTCAGGAATTGTAAACAACTGTAATTAAGGTTGTATGCGTAATGTTTTCTTGTTGAGGATCATTGATGTTTACCATATAACAAAGAAATATTAAACATTTGACGGTTCAGGACTCATCAAATACATTAAAAAAAACACTAGAACAATCTATTCATGTCAGTAGGTCGTGATAAACTATCCAAGCGTAAGAATAAGGTACCTGCAGTCTGACGTTTTATAGTAGACAAATAATGATGGTGATCGTTCAAAAGGTTTTAATTTGCAACACTAAGATGGATCATAAGAAGATAATGATATATTTAAAAAAAAAACACAATGGTCCAAGTACATATTTTTTTACTTTAACCAGACGGTGCTTAGAAATTAGTGGTATTTTATGAAATGTAGATTCTACATCACATTTTAATACAATTCGATATCAAAGTTTTTTATTTATTTATTTTTATTATTTAACGCTTTGCAAGGATAGGCGTTTTTTGTATTTCTGAAATTTATTTATCGAAATTACCATGTTAAATTAGATGTTAGATAAATAAATAATATAAAAAGAAAATCAGAAATACAAATGGAAAACACGTTAAAAATGAATTATGCTGCTTTGCTTGTTTCTTTAAAACGAACTGCCAAACTCGTCCGTAAAGAAAATTTCAAAGACATAAGACATATTTTGGTATTGCCATAGTAATGAAAAGATTTAGTTCCTCTTCATTATCGTTGCAGGAAAGCAATACTGCCGTAACCACCACTACCCACAAAAATGCTCTGCATACACCATTCCACAGGGGTTTTTTTTCTACGTCGATTTATCTAGGTGACTCTACAATGAAAAATAAGACCTGAACGACGTTGAATAATCTTCGTTTTGTCAATATTATCTTTTTTAATTGATATATAAGCCTCAAAATCCTGCTTTTTTTAAATGGCATTGGCTGTTACCGCCATATTGGTCTCCTGCGACGAGATATCTACATTTTATTGTCAAGTCATGCTTCAACGCTTGGCTCTGCAATAAATATATTATCACCCCCATTGCCAATAATTAATAGTACTCCTTTAGCTGGCTAGGGATTTAAATATTTTATAAATCTATCGATTTTTTCAATAATTGGTATGAATAAACAAGCGGTCTAGATGGACAACATTAAAAGTTTAATTAATAATAGTTTGGCGTTTGCCATAACGCGAATTTTTCCGAAAGCCTCGGCATTTTAAAGCAAAAGTATTTTGACACTTTGAAAGAAGAATCTGATAATACGTTCTAAATATTTATTTGTTTATTGTTTTGACAAGCTTGAAGAGCCATTAAATGGAATGCAGCTTAAATCATCGCGAAAACGACGCGTACTGTTATTATTTTATAAAAAAGTTCAAAGAAACAAAAATGTGTTCCAATTTTGATGCAAAACACCAAAAAGGGAAGATTTCGCCACTTTTATTGCAATATACCACTGGTTTTGATTCTAATTAACTCCATTTTCTCAATAATAATATCACTTTCCACAAAATAATGCTAATTTTTCAGGTTTCTAATAATCGATAAAGATTATACGGCAAATCGGTTCAACATATGGAGTCCATCAACTTTTTTTATAAACATTTACTCCATACAGGAGGCCCCGAGGAAAATATTTCCGCTCATTTTCGTCTTTTTAATGAAAGGAACGAAAGGAAGTTCTGGAAAGGAAAAACGTGAGGTCAGTGTGTCCAGGAGTCAGTGGTCTAAGAAATTACTGAAGTCACTAAGGTGACGATATAAATCACCTGTGTTTAGGAAAAGGGTAGTAACCCTTAAAAGCCATTTTTACAGGGAAGCAAAAAACGTTTCAAGAGTTAAAATATGTTGTTTCGGGGTTAAGGAAGGTCTGATGACGGTTAATATTTTAGAGTTTTATGAATGAATGATATTTGGAGATTGACACGTTATTTAATAATTGTGGAATATATATGCGGGTTAAGTAGTTTTTTCTTACATTTTAAGAGGGATGTAAACTGTTTGTAGAGGATAGGTAAAATTTTTTTTTTATGGGTATTTCGATTATTTTTTGAGGGGCGATGAAATGAGGGAGGGTGTAGAATACGAAGAAGAGAAAAATGGTTACCACTCGTAGCTAAAGTATTTTCAAACAATTTTTGATTTTGAATGACTTTGATGAACTTACACCAAAGCGGTACGGGGGTTTTTTTTGTACGCAGATCCATATCACGATTATCAAGTGACCGCAAAATATGAAGAACTTATTTGGTTACCACAATATCGGGGACGTCCTCCGAGGAAAGAGGAAGGAAAAGAAAAATGATGGAATTTTATTTTCACTCTAATTATTATTGAGCATACCTACAAATGAAATACTTATACCCTACTAATATCACGATAATAAATAAAAAAAAGTATTGTTAAGATGCAACCTTATTCGTTCCTATTTCAGATTCCGCTCGGCCAAAGTAACAAAAACACATATAAAGTGTAGGCTCGTAAACTGTAATAAAAGTTCTACTGCGGCGCATTTCTTATCTTGGCGACAGAAAAGTTTCAGGTGGAAGGCAAAGAAAATTCTCCCTGCCACACTATTATTTTTCTCCCCGAGGCGCACCCGCTGCGGTGCTCTTGCTTTTCTGACGACAAAGGGACACGTGTTTATTCCAAAACTTACAGTGTTAAGTAAAAGCCTTTAGATACGGTATATTAACACCTAACATAGTCTGGGGAACTAGCACAATCGCCTTAAAATTGTCAACGTTGACACGACAAAGTTTTATCAATAACATCGGTGATTAGGCGACCTTCGCTAGCATGCCCGCAAATCGCCAATGGCATGTGACAGATCTAATCGACATTTTGAATGGAAAAACACAAAACGAAGGGCCTTTATCGTACACATTTGTGTGTGCATACACAATATTTTTGCTTTCCGTCACCGATGGAAAACATTCCCCTCGCGGGTGAAGAGCTGAAGGGTTTTTTTTTTTTTTTTAAAACCACCGCACTGTGCGTGTCTATCTGTGCGTCCCGTCCGATGATACTTCATCAGTCACAGCATTAATCGAACCGGTTTTTTAGGTTATGTATACTCAGTGCTCAGTACTGAGCGAGATTACAAGTATATTATTAAAAGAAGTTTGCTTAGGTATCAGTAATAATAATTATTTATTTAACTGTTTTGTTTTCTCTTATTCTGTCTGCTATTTCTAATGGCGTTACACATCCATATTCAGAACTTTAAAGTATACATTGTGATAACACGTTAATTGATAAATGAATCAAATAATTTAACTAAAATTATTTTATTTTATTCAAACGATAAATAAAACGATCATATTTTACTCCAACCTATGAAAATATGTAGAATATTCAAAAGATTACTCTAGAACTCATCTTGTCGTATACACAAATTGTTTTTTTTTTTACCAAAACAAAACATTTTAGCAGGAAACAGAATGAGTATGAAAACAAATGTTTTTGTGTGGTGTTTTTTTTTATTTAATGTTTCAATAAAACATTCGCATGAGATCCGTCTTTCAATAACATGCACTAGATGTATACCTACAATAATTTATAATATCGACTAATCCAAGCCGAATACACGACTGATAGATTATAACTATACAGAAAGACGAACGTTGTAATTGTGAAAAATTTTCAATTGAAAATTTTGGTAGGTTCAACTGAAAAGTAACGCTCGTCGTATCATTAGTTAATAAACGACATAATTATTCAGCAGGGGCGGTAACTGAATTACCTCATAACGTATACTTATGACATTTCTGACAGTCAAATAGGCGCAAGGTTTATTAATTCCCATTGGTTTACTCACTTTATAAATAACTCACGCGCCAAATGGAAATATCGAAATCCAAATTCGATTATCTAGGTATAGCAAGAGAAACCCTGGCTTAGCAGTGCGGAGATATTCTTTGTGAACCACACGTCATGTATAACCCAAAATAGCACCGTTGTCACTTACGTCTTTTGGCGAACTTTGTTTGATATGTACATATTTTGAAAAGAACAGTTATTTTGCGAGACTTTTATTTTATGCGTGACACGATTCCCAAATAAGTTATCGGTTCTCCGGGTTCAGTCAGTAATCACGGTCAATATCTCATCGGAGATTCTGGCGTATACTAACGATGTTGCATAGTTAAAAATGCACCGCAGGTTGATTTTTGTATTGCGGTGTTTGTCGACTCCGAAAGTAATTTCGTTTATGCCTGGGGTGCCAATTGGATGTGAATTCTAAATAGAATACTAAGGAGTCAGCGAGCGTACCGCAGCAGTCGAACGTCGCTGCATCAAACACTGACGTCGGTCTACATACATCAGTGACATTAGAATATAATAGTATGTGTGCGTGGACTTGTGTTTGCCATTGTCATTTCTGATGATGCCTCAGTGGGAGGCGTTTTGAAATGCCGACGGGAAACCGTCATATTAATAATGACTATTTACTAACTAAGGTTTGCGTAACTCCACTTGTCCAGTATCTAGTGTATTCGGGATTCACGATTCATCCAATGCCGCGATGAAGCCTTTTAATTTAATTTAAATATTTATAAATGAAACTTTTAAAATCACCGTTTTATAGTACAGTTATGTTATTTCTCATATTTTATACTACTCCTTCATTATAAAGGGACATTTATATTTAGTGTTAGTAGTATATCGTAAATAAGAAAATGTATTTAAAAATAAATACATACTCGTATAGGTATTTAGTAGAAGAAAAGTAATGTTATTGAAATTAAGAAAATTATAGAATATTTGTAAGATTAACTCAATTGTAAACATTTTGTTGTTATTAAGAATGCCTTTGAAATATATCGTGACAGAGTTAAATAATATTTGGATTTTTTCCGGTCGTCGCTTGAAAAAAGATCGTCGTTGGTAAGAAAAGTTTAGTACTGCGAATGTATTAATATAGCCGTGTTATTTTGATTGTTGTTCATTGTAGACAAAAGTATCGCAATTTAACTTATTATATTTGTTGCTTATTGTCCAAGACTTACTGGACTCGATGTGGGGCTTGCATTGTTTTATTGAGGCTTTGTTAACACAGGTAGCTACCTCGCCAATTATGCTCTGTATGGCTGTTATTGTACCCTTTTAAGGAATGTATTTTTAGGTATTTATTAAAGCCATCCATTTAACCCCAGTGAGATTACGTGGCAGTTATTCATATATTTTCGTAATTCTTTTTATAATTGTACTTTTATAGCAACGCTTTATCTTTGTTTATGTTCAGTGTGGGGTGTGAGGGTGAATAGGATAATCGTCTATGGCTCAGTAATGAAGAGAACTATAGAACCATATAATGGCCGGCTTGTATTCTAGAAAATGTTGATTCCTGACATGGGTTGTCACGGCGGTTCCAGTTACCGGAGACCGATGAGGAACCGGTTCTTCATTTAGTTACTTTTGGAACCGGTTCCCCAAAAATAAGAAAAAACCTTGAAGGGTTTCTAATGTCCGTCAGTTGACGGACATTAGAAAATATCAACTGATACCGGGGCTAACGGATTTTAATTTTTGTAAAATATTCCAAAAGGAACCAGTTTCAAAAATAACCAGTTCCTCAGAGAAATATTGCCTACCGATTCCAAATAACCGGGACAGGAATATAGACCAGCTCTATAGTGTGTTTGCAATTAGGGCTCAATAAGCAAGGCCTTTCGTTACATCCAAATAATATCCAGCATTTTATATATATACATGTATATTATAGTTGATTTTTGTTTGCACATCGTCAAATAAATAAAAAAGATGAGAATTAAAAAAAAAAATTTTTTTCGGAATTTCATGATTTCATTTCAATGCTTTTACGTCAGATGGTTTTTTTTTAAACATAGAACTACCTGTTCCATAAATCAATGTTTACATGATTGTTGGCACAAATTATCCATCAAGGCAAGAACGTAAGTTATGGAGATGAGCAAAAATTCATAAAAAAAAGTTCCGTATTAGCTACTGAGAGCTACATCTAGCGGAAAAATTACACACCAAGTATACATAAACAAATGAGGAAAGTAACATTTTTTATTGAATTCAACTAAAAACGTGATTTTTCGTATTGGTGTTAATTGGGCGAAAACACGTTATTTGCGGGAGGGTAATTTTACCAGTTCAATCGGTGCACTGCGGAAAGGGTACTTTTACCAGTTTACTTGGTGCACGGCGGGAAGGGTAATTTTACCAGTTTACTTGGTGCACGGCGGGAAGGGTACTTTTACCAGTTTACTTGGTGCACGGCGGGAAGGGTAATTTTACCAGTTTACTTGGTGCACGGCGGGAAGGGTAATTTTTCATTTATGTAGATTATGTTTATGCGTAATTTCAGTGGAATTTTTTAATCTCATTTCGAAGTATACACTACAGTTTGACCCCCGCTACAAATTCAGAGGTCGCGTGTTCAAATCCAGACGTGCACGAATGAAAATTTATTTAATAATTTAGTGTTCTTTGACGTGAAACCACGTAATGCTGAAAGAACACCATTCAGAATATAAGCCTTTCTTGAAATTGCTTTAGCTGTGTTTGGTAATCATATCTGAAAATTCGGGTGCTTCTCAGCCTTCCTCTTTCCGATTTATTTCTCTTCCTCACACCCATCATTCTCACTACATACCCCAATTGGAGATGTCATGGTCCCACTGGTTCCGGGCAGTCAGGATTCTTGTGCGGTATTCACATAAAATGGAAAAAAAACCTGGAACACGACATCTGTTATGGTGAATACAACACTGAAAACTTCCTAACAAAAATGTCTTTGTCTTTGAAGATTTAAAAAAAAACACGTTTCTTTGGATACTTCTGATTTTCGCCCGTTACACGTAGTTATATAGCGGGCGAATCGAGCAGCACAAAATGTGTTAATTGATCGACAATATAACATTTTGCACATATTATTAGACGTAGATAAATGCATAAAACCCAAAGAAACTTAATTTTAACCGCACAAGAGCGAACCAGAATGACATTATGAATACTTCTAATTTTAAAACTGCTTTTGGACAAAGGAATTATAAATATCTCTCCACTAAACTATATAATTCACTTCCACCGGCCACAAACAAACAAAAAAAGAGAAAAGGCAAATGATTTAAAAAGTCAAATCGAAACCTGGCTCAAAGAAATCAAAGAACAGGAGTTTATCCAGCATCTTGAAAAGAACTTCGCTGGAGCTTAAATAATCAGTTTTGAAATAAAACCCAGTCCGCCTCAGCATAGGAACCTTTAGCGAGGAGAAGTAAGAAAAACATTACAATTTGTCTTATTATCTTTGTAAATTTTTATTAACTAAATGAAAAAATATTTATATATTGTTGATACTAAATTTAAAAAAATAAATTATATGTAAAAAATTTAAAAAGCAAAATTTAAATGTTTTCAAGTGGGGCAGGCGGCAGGGAATAAACCTTTTTACATCATGTTTAAGAGATTTATTATTTAAGAGATTTGGCTACTCTAAATTAGTTCATTCTAGTTATTTCTAGACGCATCGACATATAGAGATTAATATAAAATATATATGTTTTAATTATGGAAATATTAATCCTAACTGTTATAAAAAACATATTTAATTCGCGGAAATGATGAATCCATGGTCTTCGCATCTAGTTGGAACCTACACGCATTGTATTACATATGTATGTTGAATCTATTCAAAGAAAATTTACGGGGATTTGGTCTTAAGCCGCGTCTCCTGCGAACTTTTTTCCGAAACATTACACAAAAAACCACACTTAAAAACATTTGTTTTCATACACATTCCGTCTCCTGCTAAAATGTTTTGTTTTGATTAAAAATAAAACATTTTGCGTAGACAACAAAATGAGTTCAAGAATAATCTTTTGAATGTGGTACATATTTTTATAGGCTGGAATAAAATACCATTGTTTTGTTTATTGTTTGAATAAAAAATATATAAATGTCAATGAATGTAAAAATAACAAGAAAAAAATCGTGTAAACCACTGTAATATAGTCAATTAATGTGTTTATCACGTTGTTAAATATGCATAAGCACGACGTTCTTAATTAATATGCACAAAATTAATGAAAAACTGTTTCAGTTACCGAAGAAGCAAAATCACGCATTTTAATACATTTAATGTTTCAAGTTTTTGTGTGGTTTTTTGGTTATTTTTTTTTTATTTACTTAAAAAAAACAAACAAAAACTTAAAAACCTATTTCATGTCTAATTAAAACATTGTGTTATATATAAATTAGGTTTTAGATTTTTAGTTTTTTAATAACAATAAAAACTAACGAGAAAAAGACGTGCTTATATGCATATTTACTTCACGATGTTTACTTTTGAATATTCTTAATATGAGGACTGTAGTCCTATTAGAAATAGCAGACATAATAAGTGAATACATAACAGTTAAATAAATTATTATTATTACTGATACATAAGCAAACTTCTTATAATAATATGTTATAATTTCGATTTCAGATAACCTAAAAATTCCGTCCGATTTATGACGAAGTACCATCGGACGGAGGCATAGATAGATCCGCACCGTGCGGCGATTTTAAAAAATGAAACAAACCCTTCCCCCTTCCCCTCTTCACTCGCGAGAGGAATGTTTTCCATTGATTTCGGAAGACAAAAACATTCTATTCGCATACGGAAATGTGTATGGTAACGCCCGTTTGTTTAGTTTTTTGTTTGTTTGTGTAAATGTTTTCAAAAAACAGTCTCAGGAGACGCGGCTTTATAGATCAGGTGTGTGCCACTACCAGACGGTTACCGACTAAGACTTGTATATTTTAAATTAGAATGTCTGGCTAAAAGAAGAAATACAAATGATCTTTTAACGTTTTATAAAATTGTGAACAATCACTTAGATAGTAATTTAGTCAACCAAATCAAGTTACGAGTATATACCAGGCCCATGGCTACAAGAAACCCTAAATTTTTTTCTACGGCCATGTTTTGTTGGATATTTTAATCCCATGTCTATAATGTCCCGGTCATACGACGATCTTGCTAAAACGCACACTAACTTCGAAGAATATAATATGCTTCAAAAGATATCTCCATGATTTACGTATTTGAGAAATTTATTAGAATTATTATTATTTTATCTGTTTTCTAAAATACTACCACTGATATTATTTCCAATGAAATATTTAATATTTCGTATTATTTTGTATTTTTCTGTACTTGAGAAAATCATTTCGTTCCTCTTTTCAATCTTGTTTTTTCAGTCATATTAGATACTGATATTGTTTTCATCTTTGTATTCTTGTTTTTATGGTTTCTGCACTTGAGAAATTTATTACATTCCTTAAGAAGATTATTGTGTTTATTTCATAACCTAGCTTTTTTCAGTGATATTAGATATTGATGTTGTTTTCATTTCATACATTTCCAATATATTCTACTTATACAGTGTTGTGGGGGCGGACAGCCACCCTAAGAGATGCCCTAACACGCAAGGGAAGAAACCAATATAAGAGGGGTGGGGAACGAGCTAAGCGTGCCGCCAATTTAAGTAAAACAGCAACAAAAACAATTTTTATAAATGTTTTGTAATTTGTTTACCGTAGTCAAAATTACGCGAAACAACGTGGACGTCAGATAACTACGCTGGTGGCACAATGGGTGTCACGTGACATTTGCCGCCAGTCTTCGAAATCGTGCTAGGGCAAGTATTAATTCTGGCGTCAGTGAAATTAATAGAGTTTCGTCCCGGTGAAAGACCAGAATTTGTAATTTATGTTGTTTGAAATAGATTTGGCTATATTTAATAACTACATCTAGATGAGCAAGGTATGTTTTAATCGTTAACCGTCCCTTCTTCTCCCCCTCTCACGTCTTCTTCAGCCATACAATATTTCCCAAAAACGGAGTTGCCAATCTTCCATTCTCTCGGAGCATACATGTTGCCTGGGAGGTATCATATCACGGAATCGCTGGTTAAAGTATGTCGGGTACTTCCTGATACACCCTGCATAGGGAGGCACTATGCGATCTAGGCACCTGTACCTACATAATCAATGTGCGTGCTTGCGTTTGACAATAGTAGCTTAGTTAGATGAAATACTATACCTGCCTACACTCTATTTAGCATGGTTAGTCAATTTCCATTACTCGTAGATAAAACGATCCTTTCCTGCTCTTGCGCTATTAGCTAAATTGATTTTTTATGTTTCTTCGTAGGAATTGTTACTTAAAACACGATAGGTACGTACAGGTACAATAATTAAAGCAAAAAAAATAGTTGCGTTAGGAAGTCTCGTAGGGAATCAACATGGCGTTATTTATCGGAGTAAAAGGATTAGTAAAAATTTGAAGTGGGAGGTAATAGAAATTCTTTATGATCACCGATGCGCTGAACCGATCAAATGGTTCAGAATGTCAGAGTCCATAGCTCGTCATGTAGTCCTGTACTACGTAGTCTACCAAACTACACCACTACGGAAATTCGTAGAGCGATCAATGAGATCGAATGAAGTTGAAAAACATGTGCCTAGTTCAAAATGTGGCAAAAACGCGGCCTGTAAAAAGAGTGGTGCTAGTTTATAATCGCAAATTTTGGCTTAATAATTTTATGGTCGCATTTTCATGGATGGAGCACATTTACACAGCGCGAAATTCAATCCAAAAAACTGGGTGCTTGCATTTTAAAAGTGGTTATTTGAAATAACTTTCTGGTCCAATTTGAAAACAGGAAATTTTTGCTTAATGTTGATTTGATATAAGAGATACTAGGTCATACTACAATTCTAAGATTATGTACATGCTGCAAATTGTTATTGCGTTAATATATTATTAATATCATATAATATAAAAAAATAACACATTAGCATTTTTTTGTATATTGTCTAAATTCCTATGTGATATCCTCTATTGCTATAAGATATTGATTATGATCACAAATCTACATGTATTTATTTTTAATGGCTTCTTTATGTTCCCATTACAATATTGTATTTACTTTCTATTATTATTAATAAATGTTAATGTCGTCTCCCTCTTACACATAATACTTTTTTATTGTTGTCTCCCTTTAATATTTTGTTCTCTTTTCGCTCTCTTTTGTATTCTCTCTATTTCACCCTATTGTGTTCTGTAACTATATATAACCGATAACTCTGTATTATTCTATAGTTATTATATTTGCCCTGACGAAGCTTGAGCTAAGCGAAACCGGTTGACGAAAAATAATATATATTCGTGGTCTATAACAAGGTATTTGTTTTATTTAATACATGCATATTGTTTCCGATTTGATAAACTGACTAGAATTTGATTTTAACAGCGGAAACATAAATATTAGTTTACCATTTTATCACTTTGTATATTACGTCATTTTGTAGAATATGACTGGTGTGGAAAATTGGAAAACGATAAATTGTTATTTAAGTAAATAGACACTAACAATAATATTACTACTTGATAGTTGTTGTGGTCATATTTCACTTTGGAATCTTTAACGATTTACGAGCTGTCCATGTGTTGAACACCGTAGTAGTTTCCCGTTGATAATTCTTACTCAAATATTTATCTTTAAACGACATTAAGAAATAAGCCCTTAACTCGCAGTAATTAAAACGTCATGCAGAGTCGTAAAACAAAAAATATTACAAATATCATTTCGCTTTAATCTTGTTATGGTAATCAAACTAACAATCATAGGTAGCTATTTTAAACTACGCACCTTCCAGGGGTGTGCCGTGGCTAATAATTTTTTTTAGACGTAAAAAAAATATTTCGTTATCTGTTGAAAAGCAAACTTTTGTATCGAAAAATCTGATGTACGGAGATAAGGCGTAAATGATTGGTGCAAAATATTGGCTTAAGAGTAAACACAAAATTATTATCACAATTCGCCATTACGGATGTCGTTCATTTCAATATTGAGACGGATTGTTTAAAAATAATTTGTAATGTATTTTTATAAGTCTTATTTTTATTTTTATGTGCTAGGTACCACACATATGAGTCCCAACTGCTCCCAACCGTCTGGAGACAGTGAGACTATGGAATCTTCAATTGGAGTATGTATGTTGTGTGGCTGAAGGTTTTGAGGAGAGGAAGGTGTGGAGAAGAAGGAAGGTGGGGAAGTACCTACCTGGCTATTCAGATCTGGTCACCAAATACGGCTAAAGCCATTTAAAGCAATTTTTTTATTCTGAATGGTGGTCTTTCACCATGGCGATACTGACAGTATCTACCACTCTGGAACGTTCCGTAAATATACTACAGATTATTTTAAATGAATAAATTGTGATATAACACAATTCAATCAAATAAAATGTTATAATAATAATAATAATAATTGGATGGTTTGTATAGCGCCGTTTTTGTGTAAAATCACATCAAAATGTACTTGTGCACCTCGGGATTTGAACCGTCGACTTCCGGATTCGTAGCCAAGGATCATAACCATTCAACCACGGAGACCGTCAAAATCTTGTCACTTCTTGAAGAAATCGTGTTTTAAATCTACAATAACAGTTGATAGCATTTCATATTCCGTATACACGCATCAACAAACAATTTATCTCAATATTTAAAATCATTAGGTACTTGCTAAACTTTTTTTAATATTAAAATTAACGCCATCGGTGATAGCGAATTTTGATAATAATTTTTAGTTTGCTAAAAAAATTATGTCATGCTTTAAAAAAAAAGATTTATGTTCATAAAGGTTTGGAATGCACACTAAAATAAAAGTATCCGCACGCCACTGGAGTGTGTATAAATCGTCCTATATATTTTTGAAACGGATCGTCTTATAAATTATTATCTTATCTTAAAAATCACGTGTGTAATGTGGTGCGTATAAAAGTTTTAAAAAAATATCATTACCTTATCAACCAGACAAATTGTAAACTTTAATTTATGACGCAGGCACTTGAATACGTACTCAACAAAATACATTTTTCCCATTAAATGTTAACGTTTCATAAAAGAGCATAATATATCATTATAACAGTGTTAGATATACACACTCACAATACAAAAATGCTAATTCCTAAAAGAGTTTCTTTTCTGTCATTAAGAAATAAAACGCACTTTTTAATTATTTTATATTTCATTTTTAGGTCTGCAAGGGTGTGTTTTACATAAAATGACATAAAATGAAATTTTACGCTTTGTACAAAAAAAAAAATATTTCATCAATTCTAAAAAAATGTACAAAAAAAATTATATAAAAAAAAAAAAAAACATTTTAAACCGTGCGGAAATCGAGATTATACACAAGCGTCACTTTTCTAACACTACCCCTACCCCTGTTCCTACCCCTACCCTACAAAAATAAAACTTTTAGGCCCCTAACTTTCTTTCTTTTAACGGTAGAGCATCTAACCGGACATTAGAAGGGTGCGGGTTCGAGTCCTGCCGGCGACATTTATCTTTGCTCGGAAGGTTTTTTCAATTTGGATGAGTGTTTTAGATTAATAATTATTGTTTATAAAAATAATAATTGTTACCCTTTGCGCTATGCACAAAAATCTTGTCTTAAGTTTTTAAGAACTTTAGTTTATCAATTAATACATAAATTTGTTTTAAACCGCTTCAATTTATAATGATCAACCGGTTTCGGAAGTACTTACCCCTCCTTCGGTGGTCTATATTAAAAATAAATTAAGATACAAAATAATTCAATTAAATTCTTTATTCCTTTTAAAAACATTAGAAAATTTTGATTTTAAGACATTTTTAAAGATATTATAAGATAAGACAGGATAACATCCAAAATAATTACTCATAAAAAATAATAAAAATTAAAAGAACAAAATGACAGACATAGATGAATATTTAGGTGTTGGAGTGGGAGGCGACCAAAGGGAAGGCAGGGGGGTTTTCAGGAGGAACTGAGCGGTTCAAGGGAGAAATACCTAGAAGAGGATTATACGATGGATTTACGTGGTTATTCAATGTACTAGAATTAGTATTTAAGAATTTTCTAATTTCAGGTGCTTGTAAATCTCTAATCTAATTTTTTGCCTTTATTATTGCGGTGAAGAATTTCAACACCCGTAACTTTATTAAAAATATGATAGCCAACTCTGAAAAATGATTGTTATTTAAACATTTTAAGTATTTCGTTAATTCTAATATTAACATTACGGGATGTCACCTATGCAAAGTGAAGAATTGTCATTGCAACATAGTTTGTAAATGGCTTAAGGCCCCGCATTAATATCCGAGAATTTAGATTTGGGCAAGAGGTCTGTCTAGCATCGGCTCTGAATCCCGACTGACCGCTGTTGAAAGGCGGATATGATCATTAGAAAGATAGAGAGAGCGCGCGAATAAATGGGCGTATATGACAATTCTAAAAATATTAATAAAACACGACATATTTAAGATAGATCAAAAATCTCTAGACGAATGTCTTAAGTAGCATTTAAAGAAACACTGTGATTTTTTTCAAACCTATAACATGTTAAATAACAGAACAAACCTGTTTTTTTTTTAATTTTCGAAGTACAGTTTACGATTTTTTTCCACAGAGGGAATTTCATATAATTACATTTTCAGCCCGTTGAATGATTAGAGATTATCTTCAAAAATAAAAATATGTATTAATTGATAAACTAAAGTTCTTAAAAACTTAAGACATGATTTTTGTGCATAGCGCAAAGGGTAACAATTATTATTTTTATAAACAATAATTATTAATCTAAAACACTCATCCAAATTGAAAAAACCTTCCGAGCAAAGATAAATGTCGGGTTTGCGATAAGCCGACGTAGCTCAACGGTAGAGCATCTGACCGGACATTAGAAGGGTGCGGGTTCGAGTCCTGCCGGCGACATTTATCTTTGCTCGGAAGGTTTTTTCAATTTGGATGAGTGTTTTAGATTAATAATTATTGTTTATAAAAATAATAATAAAAATATGTATTTTTTAAGTACATAAAACATTCAGTTTTAAGGGATATTTGTAATACACACATAGAAATTCTGTTTTGCAGAACCTTAATTCATGATCCCTATCTTTAGTATTTTTTAGCATTTTATCTAGGATCTTTTCAGTGTAGAACGCGGGTTTAATGTGGCCAGGCAAGTTTTACGCGCTGAGAAAAGAAAAGTTGGATATACTCGTATACAAGATTCTACGCCATTGAAAGGGATTAAAAAAAATATGTTAATTCTGAATTAATTTCCGTATTTTTAGACCCTTTGAAAAGTATTAATCTATTAATAAAAAAATTTTACTGCCCAATTTTATCAACGTTACAAAACACTCCCGATCAAGTCAGAGAGAAAATATGTTTTTATGGAAACCTTAGCAATTTAGGGTCTAAAAATACTCTTTGTTTTATTACCCCTTGAGAGTCTAGTTACATAATGCGAAGGCAAGGGAGGTTGTGTGATTTTATAACATGTTTATTTTTATTGTTATTCTCATTTCATAATTATCAGAAGGTACAGAAACAATTCCTGGCGATTACGTGATTTCCTTCGGGTTTTTTATTTTATTTTATCAATGACAAACATTCTCAGGTTATAAATAGCTCGACAATATTTGAAAAACTCTTACTACTGTAATTTTAACCGGAAAACGCTGCTTGCACAATTGTGGGAACCGACGCATTTGTATACTTAGCTATTAACCAGTAAAATCCTGTAATAAGTTTTTTTTTTATATGAATACCGCACAAGAGTCCCAACTGCTCCCAACCATCTGGAGCCAGTGAGACTATGGCATTCCCAATTGGGGAATTTTGTTAGGCTGAAGGTATTGGGGAGGGGAAGGAGAAGGGAAAGAGAAAGGTGGGGAAATACCTGGCTATTCAGATATGGCCACCAAACACGGCTAAAAGCCATTTCAAGCAACGTTTCAATTCTGAATGGTGGTCTTTCACCAGGGCGATACTGAGAGTATCTTCCACTCTGGAACGTGCGCAAATATACTATATATTATTTTTAATTAATTAATTGTGAAACAGCACAAATTAATTCAATTAAATTTATTTGCGCACGCCGGGATGAGAACCCGCGACCTTCGGATTTGTAGTCGAGAGACTTACCCCTCGACCATGGAGGCAGTTTGGTTGGTGATTATTGTTTAATTCCTTACTCTATTATGGTTACAACTAGTACCCTACACGTTAGTCATTAAATCTTTTACGGTGTCGGGATGAAATTACAGGCGTGAATTTCACTTACCAATAATTACACTGCTAGAATTATACACGGACGGAATTACACTAGGATAAAATTAAACATAGAGAGAATTGTTACCACTTCAGTGGCGCAAACTGATTTTTTTAATAAATTTATTTTTTAGAGAGTGCCCTGATGAAAATGCGCCATCATACAATATTAGGTATTTAACGATTTATGTGAACAGAAGGTTTTAATAAG
Source organism: Halesus radiatus (assembly GCA_022606495.2). Classification (NCBI taxonomy): domain Eukaryota; kingdom Metazoa; phylum Arthropoda; class Insecta; order Trichoptera; family Limnephilidae; genus Halesus; species Halesus radiatus. The sequence continues at coordinate 17,011 of JAHDVE020004926.1, forward strand.
GAATATCAAATAATATTAATCATATTTCTTAATAAACCAAATTCTTCGAATTTTCAGGGACATTTATAATACATGTCGGTAATGTTTTCTTTATTTTGTTTACTATACCCACGGTATAACACCCGAATAAAATAACAATATCAATTTAAAAAACCTTGTTTTACACATATCCCATGTACGTTAAAGAAAACAAAATATTACTCAATATTTTTATAAAACCGAAGATTTATAAAAAAAGGCACGCTCTCCGCCTTTTAATTTCACACCATAATATGAAATATTAAATAGAGGAAGGGGAATAAGGCGATCCACCGGCTAAACTTACAACGAAATCACGTGCTCCTTATGCAGGTGGCGATAAGTTTGAGATTCCCGGTTAACATCGGCCGCATGTTTTTATGGGTAAAAAACCATCATCAAAATGCGTGTTTTATTCTTTTCTGTAAAGCTCAGACATAATTATTAAAATGTTTTACTGTCATATTCTAAAAAACTTAATTTACTACAGTGAAAAATACGACAATATCGGAAAATGGGTTCGTAAGTAGAAGAGTTTGCGCTTTAAACATTCTTTTAATGTCCGATACTTTATTTTTTTCTAGGCTTATAAAAAGTCAGTAAAAAAATGCTCGGTTAAACGAAAGGCCAAGGTGTGTTCTACTTTCAGTATTTAATTAAATCATCTGTGATATTTCTAGGCCATCAAATTATCAAACCGAAAACACATGATTTTGCTTCAAAATCAAGTGTTTTTGGTTTGAAAATTTGATGGTCTAGAAATATTACAGATGATTTAATTAAATACTGTGAGTAGAACACACCTTTCGTTTAACCGGTCAGTCTATTTAAGTATTTTTATAAGCCTAGAAAGAAAATTATCTATCAGACCTAAGAAAAATCTCCTACTTACGAGCCCTTTTCCCGATATTGTCACATTGTTCATTATGGCGAATATATTTTTTTGAATAGTTATGTTTATTGTCTAATAAGTGGTTATAAATAATATAGGAAATTGTGTAATTTGGCCAACACACTCATTTAATATACTTAATCTGCGTTAAACTAGTGAAATCATAGTACGGGAAATGATGTATAAAAGGGATGTTCTATTCACTAGCAAGGGAATGGTTTCACGGCTTTATGAGACTGTCTATCAAGAGCTCGTGAATTACTTTATCCAAACAACACCCAACAATCTCAAAACAACATGTTATTCAAATAAGTATAACATCATTACGGATACATAAATTTCCTCACAACGAAAAATGCGCATATTAATTGTCTTTGTATTTATCTCGTAAAAATTTTTTTTTTTATTTATTTAAAAAATTAAAGGCACAAATTAAAATTAAACAATGAAAATATATTTTTGCTAAACCATTATTTTAATTAATTATTAAATTCATATTGGAAACTAGAAATTCAAACAATATCAAGAAACAACCAATGCACCAAAATAACAATAATTATTCTAAACAATTTTTTTTTATTTTTTTTTTTTTATTTTTTTTTATTTAATATAATAATTTTTTTTACAGAGAGTATATAAAAATAAGACATGATTCATATAGTGTAACAAAAAATATATTATAGCTATTCCTCACCATAAAGAAACAAGGTTCTTGTGTTTGGTGAGTGATTATCGCTTAATTAATCAAATCATAACTTAAAGTATTGTTGTACAATAGCAGGAAAATATGAATTTGTCGTGTAAATTTTGTAATTTATCACTAGTAATAGTATTAAAGAAAAAGAAAAGAAAGTAGAAGAAAAGAAGAGAAGATAATAATAAAAGACAAAAAAATCTAATAATAATAAAAATAAAAATAATTTTTTTTTAAATTGTTACAGTAGTTTGAGGTAATTTTTTAATCTATGTTGAAATTCATGGATATTTTCTATAATTTTAAGATCAGTTGGCAGATTGTTAAAAAAAAGTTATTCCTAGATATAGGTATGTGTTTTGCGTATGCTTAGTATTGAATGGCGGGATTTTAATGTTTTGTTGATACCTTGCGGATATATTGAATTGTAATTTATTTAACGTTTTTTCTTTAAAGATTTGAATAATTGCATATTTTTTATAAATTTTATCTACTGTAGGTACATTAAATATTGTAAAAAGCTTTTCAGTGGAAAATGATGATGGTTTTTTTAAAATTACCTTTATTATCAATCTTTGAATTATTTTAAGTGGACTTAAAATATTATCATATGTTCTCCCCAGCCAATAATTCCATATTGTAAAATAGACTGAACAATTGCATAGTACACTCTTTTTAGGTTTTCTAGTCTAAGAATATTTCTTAGTCTTATAAATATATATACATTTTCTAATTCGTTTAACAAGTTCACAAATATGTGTTTTCCATTTAAAATGCTGGTCTATATATACACCAAGGTATTTCATTTTGGAAGTTGGACTAAGTATTGAACATGCTTGATTACAATTGATTCTGTTGCAGTTACTTTGGTGTATTATAATTTTTATTTCTGGTTTTGATTTAAATTTATTGATAGAGAAAGGAATAAATTTTTTTTTTCCAGTGTTAAGGGAGAGTAGATTATTATCGAACCAATTTTTTAATATATTAATATCAGTATTTGCTAGCTTGTTAATAGAATTCTAGTCAGTACCTTCAATTATTATGACAGTGTCGTCAGCATAAGATATTATTTTTCCGTTTAGCTTTAGCATGAATATGTCATTTACATAGATGATAAAAAGTAGAGGTCCCAGTACTGTACCTTGAGGTATGCCAAAATTACTTGTTTTTTTATGACTAAGTACCTCGTTTATTTTTACCACTTGAGGACGTTTGAAAGATAGCTTTTTATCCATTCCAGAGCTGTACTATTTATTCCAATGTTGCTTAATTTAATTATAAGTTTGTCATGAGATATGCTATCAAACGCTTTTTGAGATCTATAAAAATTCCAAGGCATTTTAGTGATTTATCTAATGAAGTGTGAATAAGGCTAGTTAATTTTGAAATTGCATCCTGTGTGCTTCTACTTTCCATAAAGCCGAATTGATTTTCGTGAATTATGCTATTACATTTTATAAACTGGTTAAGTCTTTTTTTTTTACAAGTTTTTCAAAAATTTTTGCAATATTTGAGATTACTGAAATGGGACGGTAATTATTAACATCTTCGGGATTACCAGACTTAAATATTGGAGTTATGGTAGTTTGTTTGTAATTACATGGAAATACTCCGCATTGGAAATTTGTGTTGATTATATGCATTAACGGTTTAGAAATTTTGTTTTTAATATTTTTTAAAATGTTAATTGTAATTCTATCAAAACCTGGGGCAGAGCCTCCTTTCATGCCGTTTATAATAGTTACTATTTCGTCCTCTGTGGTGAGTTGAAATGTTGACATTTTATTTTTAACATCAACAATTATTATTATTTATTTTTTGTGTCAATTGAAGAAATAAATGAAATTTATTTATCGATATCTTTTAATTTTTGTATTTTTTTCTGTTTAATGCTTCATTTGAGATTTAAGTATTATCTTCAATGACTAAATATTACTATGAGGTTTTTCAGCTTTAATTAATTATTCAATAAATTGAATAATATTTTTAATCATTGAAGATAATATTGATAACTCTAGAATGAAATATGAAGCCAATAAGACACAAAAATGAAAAAAAAAGTAACGGTAGCAGCTAGACACGAACCCAGGACCTCATGGTTTATCCAGGACTTTTTTTTTCTTTTCTGTGTCTTTTCGGTTCCGTGATTCATTCTAGAGTTGTTAATATTATCTCTAATGATTAAAAATACATTACAATGGGGTTTTTAAGTTTTAATAAGTTATTAAAAAAAAATTAATTCTAATAGTGTTTTTATTAAGATCTGCAATTATTTAAAGTTTATTATAACTGTGACAGCCAGTGGTGTGCAGTCCACAAAGGCTAAAAAGCTGTGCCTACCCCAAGGAAAATTAAGCATCAGAATAAATTATTGAAAATTTTTATCAGGGAAAAAATTAAAAATAATCAAAATGTATTTTTTCCACAATATTAGGAAGGAACTTTTGAGGTGATTTTTCACAAAAAACGGCGCTATACAAATCATCCAATTATTATTATTATTATTTACTTGTATATTCATTTATTTTAATTGCATAACAATAAATATTCAATGCACAGTATTCATACCTGAACATGAAAAACTACACACAGTCTACCTTTTGTCATAAAGAAATGCACGCCTCTGGTGACAGCTGTTTCTTTGTACTTGGAAAACTTAATAAAAACATTATTAAGATTTTTTGAAGTTTCTAAGAATTAAACACAATAAACCTTTAAAAAAGGAACTAAAACCTTTACTTGGATTAAAGCCAACCCCCCCAACCTGTCTCAAAAGGTTTTCGTATCTTACGTGAATTTTATTTATGAACATACTCTATTTTGATCATATTCTAAATGACATTATCGTATAGTGTCCCTACTGACATAGAGTTGAACCAAAAAAATACGGTTATAACTAACCAACAGCAGAATGCTCTCTTTGATTTCGCTCAACTTCACCCGAGGCAACAAAGACAAAGGAGATACAGAAGTATTCATTTTAGCGATGACCAGTCGCCATGAATCATAAATTCCCAACTGTCCCAAGCCAGTGGGACTATATCACCCCCAATTGGGGTATGTTGCGATGTTGAAGGGAGAGGGGAGGAGATTTGAACAGGGAAAGGAAAGGCGGGAAAGTACCTGGCGACTCAGATCTGGTCACCAAACACGGACATACCCATTGCAACCAACATTTTGATTCTGAATGGTGGTCTTTCATCAGAGTGATACTGAGAGTATCTACGCAAATAACTTTTACCGTGTAATTTTCGAAGACCTTTATTAAAAACGATTGATTAAAAAAAAACTGTACATGACTTGTCGGTTGGCGGTGATTCCTTAAATTATGCAATTTTCTCTAGTAGCGTTGTTTATTATAATGTATAAAAAAAGCTTCTTATACTATGGTACTAAGCTCTACAATACGATCCCGCTATCCTTAAAAAATGACAACATTAATACATTTAAATCGCAAATAAAACGCTGGATACGTTACATAGGGAGATCTGAAATAGAAAAGATATTAACAATTACGACCGACATAGAAATCACCCAACTCCGCTTAACACCTCGTACTAAAATTCATTTAACAAGTTAATCAAATTCAAATAATTTGACTTAATATTATGTAGATGAAATCCTCAGTACAGGAAATCCCAGTAAGGAATCATTATTTTTTCATTAATTAAAAAAACATGAAAAAAAAATATTGTTATTGGAAAACTGTTTCCATATACTCGTATTTATAGATATATCAAGTCTTCGATCAAAAGCTAATTGTAAATCGTTCTAATCTGAAATGCAATATTTTTAACAAATATATATGTATATAACATCGGTAATAAAATAAACAGTTTTAAATGTTTCGAACTATTTACGTTCTACGGCGTAGCAGTGAGGAGGCCGATCCTAGGGTAGAATGGGGCGGAGACTGGACGTTGTCACGTGGGGCCGGAACGTGGCTCGCCGTGTCACGGGGCTGGCCGCATCTCCATAAACTTTATTTCTAAACAGGAACAGCTTGACGCACTTATCTTTCTAGGCAGCCACAGAGGAACTAAGGAACGAAAAAGTTTAAAAAACTTTTTTTGCCAATTAATCAAAAAAAGTTTAAAAAACTTTTTTTGATTAATTGGCATAAAGAGTACTGTGCCAATTAGGCCCATGCTCTTTCAACATGGTGAATTTGTATGGGTTGTTTGTGGCTTTTGTAGTTGTATTACATACTATTACGTCCGGTCAGTGCTGAGTTGGTGACCCGTCGGAATTCCAGCCAGAGGTCGTGAGTTTAATTCCTCGTCTGGCTAAGTCCTCCATCACAACACAAGCAAAATTTCCGCTTAGGATATTCGTAACCCGGGAATTTTTGTCTTATAATGGCTGCAGGGAGATGATCTTCAGGAGGACTAGGAGGAGAAAGGACATTTTCGTCATATTGGACGATGCAATTTATGAACCCGTTTTCGGATAGGGATTCCCGTATTGAAGAATTTCGCGAGACTCCCTCATGGGCCGGTAAGGAATCGACATAAACCGGTGCAGCAAAAATGCGGATAATGTTGAGCGATGTCTCGCTGCATGAACTCGCACACGGGTCTGCAGATGTCAGTTTATTTTTAGTATTAAACTGTCGGTATTGCATTCTATATACCGTCCCGCATTTAGTATATCATCGAGTGAGTCAACAACCTGCACCCTTCTGATGTCCGGTCAAATGCTCTATCGTTGAGCTACGTCGGCTTATCGCAAACCCGCCAAGTTAATCAATGTATACTAGTGTTTCATTCAATAATTACTGTTTTTATTATATTTTCACCTGTAAACAACCAACTTTATTAGTATGAGAAAGGCTTGTAACGGCTAAATCCCTCAAATAGATGGCATAAAAAAAAAAAATTAAAATTAAAATTAAAATTAAAAGGGTGCAGGTTCGAGTCCTGTCGGCGACATTTATCTTTGCTCGGAAAGGTTTTTTTCAATTTGGATGAGTGTTTCAGGCTAATAATTAATGTTTATAAAAATAGTTGTTACCCTTTGCGCTATACACAAAAATCTTGTCTTAAGTTTTTAAGAACTTTAGTTTATCAATTAATAAGAAATTCTTTGTTTTAAACCACTTTATTATATTTATACATTTGCCGACCGGTTTCGGTTGATCTCAACGATCTCCAGGACCGTATTCATATAAAGTTTATATCATCACGGTCTCGAGGAAGATTGAGATCAACCGAAACCGGTTGACAAATATATAAATATAATATAGTGGTTTAAAAGTAAGAATTTTTTTATTAAAGTTTAATTTTAATATATTTTTAAAATTATTTTTAACGCAAAGTTCCATATTAAAACAACAAAATCCACACTAGCGGCGATCCCTCTGACTGTACATCGATCTGGGGACTGATTCTGGTTATTTTGAAGGATGGTAATTGTCCGTATTCTTAGGCATAAATACTTTTTTGCTTAAGAGCGGTTCTCGTTCTCTCGGGTGACAGTTGTCATTAAGTAAATACATTGTTTAAAAATATCGATATTTGCGTAGTTTTAACAAAAGAAAAACTCAGTATTATCGTATTGGCTTTAAACATTATCAGTGAGTCATTTGTCGCGTTGCAATGCCATTAAATGAACAGAATTAACAAAATTGCGATATTTGTAAAGTACCTATGCCAAAACTAATTGATAGAAATGAATTTGATTTTAAAGCGCCCTTTTAAAGTAAGCCAATCATCATAATTAAATTAAAATATACTAAAAATGTAAAGTAAATGATAATAAGCTGCACCTGTTAAATATGTGTGATTCACCTATAATTTTGAAATACCGTAATAATTAAACCACCGACTCATTTAATACTGCCACATCATTCCCCTTCTACGTGATTGCCTACACTGCTTTCGAGTCACAGAAAGAGTTCAGTTTAAAAATTGTCTTATGGTATATAAGGCACTGAACGGTCTGGCACCATCATACTTGACTGATCTCTGCGTGAGGGACAAACTTACTCAGAGGCAACTCATGCTCAGGTCGGCCAAGTCTGATGCGTCGAACAGACCGGTTGAATCCTCTTGTCCGAATGCCGAAAATTTGGGGACAGTGCTTTCAATGTACTGGGTCCATATTCTTTCAATGACCTATCGACGACGTCCATGGTCGAGGGGTAAGGCTCTCGACTACGAATCCGAAGGTCGCGGGTTCAAATCCCGGCGTGCGCAAGTAAATTTTATTTAATTAATTTGTGTTGTTTCACAATTAATTAAATTAAAAATAATATATATAGTATATTTGCGCACGTTCCAGAGTGGAAGATACTCTCAGTATCGCCCTGGTGAAAGACCACCATTCAGAATTGAAGCGTTGCTTGAAATGGCTTTTAGCCGTGTTTGGTGACCAGATCTGAATAGCCAGGTATTTCCCCATCTTCCTCTTCCTCTTCTGCTTCCCCTCTCCGATACCTTCAGCCTCACAACATTTATTTTTATATGAACACCCCACAAGAGTCCCAACTGCTCCCAACCATCTGGTGCCAGTGTGACTATGGCATCCCCAATTTGGGAATATTGTATTGAATTAAATAAAATTTACTTGTGCACCCCGGGATATGAACCCGTGACCCTCGGATTCGTAGTCGAGAGCCTTACCCCTCGACCATGGATGCCGTCATAAAACACATCTATGTATATGAGGCTACAAACTTTAACAAGATGTGAAGCGCTCTTGAGGTGATTTTAGTCAATAAACGGCGCTATAGAAAAAATGGTCATTTCAAATTATATAAGTATATTTACTATTGAGCAATGCATTGGGAGCGTCCAAAAGAATCTTGGTGCGTTATGCATTGCCGAAGTCCGTGATAAACAAAGATTAATGAATTTTGGATGTTTCGCAGCGATGCTCAGTTTCTAGAGCGCCAAGCGTCGGTAATGTTGTTAAATATACAAACATAGCTGGCTTTAAGCGTTGTCCGAGATTAACTGATAATACTGCATTAATGTTGCCGATGTTTACTTGTTGATATAATCCCCACCGATGGATTACTGCATTGCTTTTCGCGGGCTTAAAATAATGTTTCAGATAAAGTTTGCTCTCACTTTTGTATTTATTTAATGTTTACTATCATTTTATTTACAAGCAAATCTGATAAGCGGAAAGTTATTTGATAACGCATTATTTAACGGCAATAAAGATGGTGAACACATTTGATCGACGGCATGTTTCTCCTAGAAAACATACTACCGATTCGAATTACGGTCAGATTAAAAAATTAAATATATACGAGTATATATATATATATGTTATGGTTGAGATTTCCACGGGTGTAAGATGTAGAATAATTTTCTTGGTTTACCCGCGTAATGTAGTCCCTAGAAGGACTTTTTAACTTCTGACGTTTCGGACAAATCACATTGTCCATCTTAAATAAAACCAATCAGGTTACTACGCGCAAACAGCCTATTAAAGGCCCCACCCCTACCCCCGCCCTTTATCGACACGCGTGCTGCGTCCTAGACTATTAAAATGATTTGCAATCACTTAGGTTTTGACTTTTGGATTGAACGGACACGCGCAAGCGATCAGTTCAAAACAAAATTCAAGACATAAGGCCTCTGAAGATGGGCAATGTGATTTGTCCGAAACGTCAGTTAAAAAGTCCTTCTAAGGACTAAATTACGAGGGTAAACCGAGAAAATTATTCTACATATATATCTCAGTGACAGTAGCTACGGGGTCTTTTTACTAGTGGCATGCATTATTCTATGATCAAAGGTAGACTGTGAGTAGTTCGGTTATGAATTTGCATCGAATATTTGAAAATAGACATTTTATTATCACCTTTTACTGATTGTTGTAGCCAACTGAATAATTAAGCTTCCAAGTTCACGAAAAATACACTTTCATATCGCAAATATTTTTTTCTTCTCATTATTTGACGTTTGTTTGTTTGTTTTTTTTTTGGTAGGTACAGCTTTTCAGCCTTTATAGACTGCTCGTAACTGCTTTCTACCTACCTAATATAAAAACCTTTTATTAAAAAAAAAAACAAAAGAATCCATTCTATTTTTGTTATATGTATTGTTATAGTCGAAAACATGTTTTTATTTATTTCGATGCTTTTGTCACATTCAGGTTTGAGGTGTGTATAACCTTGACCCAGATTCCAAAAAACTTCTACGAAAATATTGAATCAGAAAACAAAGCTTTATTTTTTTTCTCATATCTGACAATCGAAAACAGATAGAAAATTAACGAAAATCAATAAGAAATATTTTGTGTAAACCACTGTTTAATATATAAATATCAACATGTTTGGAATTTGTCTATTCTTACATTATATTTCTATGTTTATTATTTGTCTATACTTGTCATTATTTCTTAACGTACATATTTTTTTTAATAATGACACCGTAGAGTAATTATATATTTATTAAAAAAATATTATATCCTTAAAACACATGATGTTTTTGTAACAAAGCTATTTTGCTTAGTATTTTTTAGGAACAAATATACAAAATAAATCACTACATTCACCGCATCTTTCATCCCCAGCACATCCATTATAAATTAATACATATATGTTTGTAATATAATGACAACAATAGCCTCACCAACTATCTATCTACGATATACTCGTATCTCTACGCGGCGTAGCGCGGCGAAAGCTGCTACGCAGTGAGCGGTGCGGGATGAAGGCGCGGGGTGGGGCGTCACGTGGTCCCGTCACGTGGCCTGCCGTGTGACGGGGATGGGGCTGCGCTCATCTCCAACATTATTTCGAACAGAAAAAGGTATCACTGATGCGTACCTACTTGGAACGCGTCACGCGTGAGGATTCCAAGTTTCATGTTTTTACTAGATCGGACGTTTTGGAATCCAGTTTTCCAGTTGATGTGGCTACAATTAAAATGATTATAATATGCGCGGTGAGTGCGTACATTGATTACAGCATTGCTGTACTCTTTCAATGGGATTTATTTTTGTAATTGTTTGTAAACTTTGTGCGTTGGTGGGGATTATTCCAGCTGTTTTAAAATTATAAGGAATATATTTATGCATGATGGATTTATTTATTGCGTTCAGCGTTTCTCTACCCGGTGTATTGGATTTTATTTTATTTAAAATGTTTTGTTTTGAGTTAGGCATTCACTCATATATGATCAACTATTGACGATGGTGGCATGACCGGTCGGTGACTGAGTCGGCATCGCGTCTAGGTCCCGCCCACGCGTCGTGAGTTCAATTCCTCAGCCGGGTAAGTCCCCCATGACGACACAAACAACATCTTTCGCTTGCTGTGATGGTAGTAGGAGATTTTCAAGTATTGTCAGATTATTCGTAAACCGAAAATATCTGTCTGGCTTGAAACCCGAGAATATTAAAATTTCTTTAAAAAAAAAAGAAAGAAAAAAAACCCAAACCGAATTGAAAGTAGAAAATAGGGACTTTTACGAGCTATAGAGCAAAAAGAATGGCCAATAATATAACTAAATATACCGTTTTCTAATTAAGTCCACCACGAAATTTCTAGTCGCCACTGTTTAACGAATAAAAATAACTGTAACTCGAAAATATTAAAACGCTTTTCGACTTTAGTTAGTTTGGACCTGTTCATATGTTTGACTGTCCATTTCGTCCCTTTAAGATTTATATCATTCCTTCCAGGGGAGGGTTGTGGTATTTCGTATTGGCAATATTCCGTTAATTTTTAAAAAGTTATTTCCACCTGTTTTTAATAATATTCTACTTAAAAATGTTTCACCTAGTGAGATAGAATACGATCAAATTATGTAGAATAATAAAAAAAAATAGTATATTAAATGAAGAAAAAAATACATTTATAAATTTAAATAAATTATTAAGAGATATTTTGTGCAAACCACTGCTTAATAAATAAATATCAACACGTTCCGAAAACAATGGTTCCCCCTTCACTTAAATAAATAATGATATAAGCAGAGACAAATTATAAAAATTGATAAATATTAAAAATAAGTATTGAGATCTGGTAAATAATTGAGTATTAATATAAAAATAATTATATAAATTAAACAAATTTATTATAAACTTACTTATAATTATATTAAAAAATATAATAAATCAAGGAACAACCAAGGTATTATAATTAATATAATTATTCTAATCTAAATATAGGCAATTTCGTCACCTTAAAACTTATCTGTACTACTTATTAGTAATCTAGTAATATTACGTTAATCTGGTTTATTAATCTTGCCGTATCCGAATTTCCCAACTAAGCACTGCACAGCAACAAAAATTTCCTTGGGAGGCATCAATTTTTCTGTCTTTAATAATAATAATAAGACTTAATTTCTACAGCGCAGTTTTGTGAAGGTACACCTCAAGTGCGCTTTACACCAACTAACCCAACCTAATATAATTGTAAAATAACAGATACACTATACAGCATATCTGTTAAATCAAAACTATCACTTAAACGCACAAGTGAGGATACTATATGACAATTTAGAGTTAACTAGGGATATAAATAATCAAATGTAAAGTACAAATATCAAAAGAGTAAGAAAATCTACACAAAATAACCTAAACTAATATAATTAGAAAATAACACATATATTAGATGCATGCGAATCAAAACCACAATTCAAAATATTCGAGAGTAGCAAACTCACTTAGATGAACATTTTAGATATTATAATAATAATAATTTAGAAGCTAAGGGTGTAAATAATCAAATATAAAGTAGTTAAAAATTACAAAACAGCAAGAGAATATTATATGACATTATATACATGGTTTTTCAGTGGATAATAACGGTATTAAATAACTAGGAGGAGAAAACGCAACTAAATAAGCTATGTGTATAATATATACCTGATTAATGTGTTCACTAGTATTTACTTACCGCATAAGATCAAATAAACATAGTCTGCGAACACATACTACTAACAGTTCAAGTAATTAAAAGACGACCGCGACATCTATCTAGAGATTTGAAATTAATCAAAACATTAGACTCTGGCCCACTTACTTATAAACCCGATGTAAATTTTACGCGACGCGTAAGGTCGGAGTAGTGAAAAACTTCACCCATTATCACGACGTAGGTATGGTTAAAATGGCCTTAAACTGGGCTTAAGTCCGGCTTAACTATATCAACGCTGAACCGACCCGTAAGAATCTAATAAGTAAGACGGTACGTGTATTCTGAGACCAATATGACCTTTATGCGTTCAGTCCAATCAGTTCAGACCAATATGCGTTCAGTCATTCTATATATGCCTCGATACATTTATATGGATCCAAATGTAATTAATCGCGACCTTGTGAAGTAATCCGCTAATAGCCAATTACGTTGCATTTAAATCTCAAAACGGACGCCATACCTTGTAATATTATGATAATCAAAATAATCCATCGTTTCATCAAACCCACTTAACGAGGAATGGTGACATAATATTTAAAATTATATTAATTTGTTTAAAAATACCAATCACCTGTAATAATATTTATCGTGCTCTTTTGGAATATTTTTAGCCAGACGATAATGGAGGTTTTATTATAAGAACGAATAAATTTTTGGATGAACCTCGATTTTACTTTTACCTACACATTGTACTTTTTTCATACAACTAGTACCTTCCTAATTATTTTGGCATTATTAACCTGCAGTACTTGATGTGGCGTGCATAAGGTCTCTCTCTTTTTACTGAACTTTGTACATTCCTATAGTCAATTACTTACATAGGTTAACGCATGTGAGTGAATGAAAAAAACTATTCTTTAATCCGATTTTTAACACAACATGTTAAATGGATATTTTAAGGTTAATTACCCCAAGCAGCATCTACACGTTCTTGTGGATTGGAAAAAAAATTGCAATGACCTTACAAATTTAAGGTGAAAATAACTGTGCATTTTTCAATGAAAGCTTTGAATGACGGCTTTTAATTCAGTCGTTCCACCTACCATTATTGTGTTTGAAAACAAAACAATGAACTCGCATAACACAGCGTAAACTTTCCAAAGTATTTTTTATTTAAGAAATATCTTTTTTTATTTATTTATTTCTTATTCGATACCATTTTTTACGTATTCTACGTGAACAACAGATTTGTGCAATATATATGTTTGTGATATACGTATTCTTTTATAATGTAAGCAGTTGCTTGAGTTTGGAAAGGAGTACTCGTTAAAAAAATAAAAACTGTATAGTGAAAACAAGAAAAAGAAAAACGTTTCAACCAATGAACGGTAAGTATACAGATACAAGAATAACAATTTTTTAAATTTCAAAATGATGTAAATAATTAATTAATTTAATGTAAAATAAAATCAGTCACGTAAATAAAACCATCAGATGGTGATAGTAAAAAGGCCAAAGAGCCGCAGTACTAGTTGGTTAGAAAACATGAGGGGTATGGCTATAAGCCCCAGCCAGTTGGAGGATTACGAAAGAATCCGTAAAATCAAAAAAAAAAAATTCAAAATGATGTAAATAATTAATTCATTTAATGTAAAATAAAATCAGTCACGTAAATAAAACCATCAGATGGTGATAGTAAAAAGGCCAAAGAGCCGCAGTACTAGTTGGTTAGAAAACATGAGGGGTATAGCTATAAGCCCCAGCCAGTTGGAGGATTACGAAAGAATCCGTAAAATCAAAAAAAAAAAATTCAAAATGATGTAAATAATTAATTCATTTAATGTAAAATAAAATCAGTCACGTAAATAAAACCATCAGATGGTGATAGTAAAAAGGCCAAAGAGCCGCAGTACTAGTTGGTTAGAAAACATGAGGGGTATGGCTATAAGCCCCAGCCAGTTGGAGGATTACGAAAGAATCCGTAAAATCAAAAAAAAAAATTCAAAATGATGTAAATAATTAATTCATTTAATGTAAAATAAAATCAGTCACGTAAATAAAACCATCAGATGGTGATAGTAAAAAGGCCAAAGAGCCGCAGTACTAGTTGGTTAGAAAACATGAGGGGTATAGCTATAAGCCCCAGCCAGTTGGAGGATTACGAAAGAATCCGTAAAATCAAAAAAAAAAAATTCAAAATGATGTAAAATAAATATAATTATTTTTTTACAGATACGTATATGGATGATCATCAATTAGTAAAATTTGCTAAAAGAAATCGTTTGTATTAAATGTCATCGGTATGTGAGTTATAATTGATAAAAAACAGATAAACATAGTATATTGTATATTTCAACATAGTATACATTTCAACACATGCATTTAAACGTATGAATATAAGAAGAAAAAAAACAATATTTGCTATTATGCAATCGATAAGGCCGGGTGTTTTAAAAGATTTTAAGTTTTCTTAAATATGTCGTAATTTATCTTTGTCCTAATGCCCGTAAGAAGATCATTAAAAATGTATATACCGTTGTATACATAATGATGTTGAGCTACTGTTGTACGTAACAGTGGTATCATTAGTCCTCCTATGGTGTTATTTCTAGCATTAGTATTTATTGCTAAGTATATATTGCTACTGAGTTAATTATGGGTTTGGAGTAATGCTGTATCGTTGTATATTTTTTTGATAACGGTGGGAATATGCTGTTTGTTAGGAAATCATACGGTTTTTTATACAAAGTATACGTTTTATTAGTATCCTTTGTATTGTTTCAAGTGGCAATATTGATGATTTAAAAGAATCCCTCGAGCTGACGATTACGTATTGTAACACTGAATGGCCTGATGCAAAGTGAATGTTTTTTTTAATAAGTTCTGTGACAGTATTTTTGAGTCTAAAAAATATGAAAATTAATTTTTAAATTTTTTCTATACTTGAATTTATTTGAGATTTCCTTTTTATATTAATATCTATTATAATTCCTACATATTTTGTGTTTGATTTACCACATACACCAATGTACAATTTAAATCGCAGAAAAACGTATATAATGAACATTTCATTGATACATTTACAAATCTTATTTCTGATTCAAGGTGGATTTTTATACAAACGTTTATTTTTCTTTCGTAAAAAACATTTAAAATAAGAAACAATGTAACAATGAGAGAAGGAATGCGTGGGCAGGCCCAAACATCAGATCGTGGCAGCTAAAGGAAAACATGTTGTTTTATTTAAATAACGGATTGACGTAATTTCAATTAAGGAATTACGTTTCACAACAAAAAATCAACCCTTAAAAAGGTCACAATATAAAATTATTTTGAACCACTTCAATTCAACATTATAATCTCGATCGGTTTCGAAAGTACCCTTCCCTCGTCAGGAATGTATTAAAACTAAACTACGATTTAAAATAATTATAGATATACATGAATATTTAGGTGTTGGAGTGGGAGTCGATCAAAAAGAAAAGGGGGTAATTAGGATTTTTTCGGAAAAACAAATTGATTCAATGGAAAAATATGTGAAATTTTACGACAAATTTCATGAATGTCTTAAAAAAATATTTTAAATTTCTAAAATTATATCAAAGTTTTGTGTTTTTTGTTCACTATATAATCTTGAAAGGGCCACGCTATTTAAATGTATCATCATAATACGAGTATATTAACATAATTTATTATGCACTTATCTCTCTCTCTCTCTCTCCTAGAAGCTGTCCTACTAACTCCGAATGTATAATCTCCTGATCTCTCTTTCCCATTAAATTATTCCGTTTGTTCTTTTTTTGATTTTAAATTAACCCAACATTTAAGAAAACGTCAGTTTCAGCTTATTTTAATAGTTGGTAGATAAGTGCGGGTTTTTTAGGGAAACTTGAAGGATTCATCAACATTTCAAAGTTAATATTCAATATTTGTGAAAGCTCTATTCAAGTTCTGATATTTCCTATTTATTATATGCCTTTATCTGATTTTAAAGACTATTAAAACCAGATAGGCAGTTATAGTATTAGTAGAAACAAAATATCTCATACCCTACAGGATAATATCTGTAAAATCAGGTTGTATCAACACTAATTAATAAAATTCTCATTAAATCGTAGATTCCCACCCCCGATAACCCGAAAAGTTGTACATATATATATGTAGAATAATTTTCTCAGTTTGCCCACCATGGCTCTACTAGACCTCGAAAAAGCTTTCGACACAGTATGGATGGACGGGCTGATTCACAAATTGTACATCACGAAAACACCTACGTACATCATCCGAATAATTCAAGCCTATCTGAAGAACCGAACCTTCAACGTCAAAGTGAGGGAGACCACATCAACATCACGAGAAGTACCCAAGGGCGTGCCGCAAGGAAGTCTACTCGGGCCCCATCTCTTCAATCTATACACCTACGATGTTCCCCCTCTCAACCGGTGCAAGAAAGCCACGTACGCCGATGACATGGGCCTGTACGCGTCATCAGTAGCGCCCAGACTGGCCGTGAAATACCTACAAGAGGGTCTCAACACCATCGGAGACTACTACAAAAAATGGCGCCTCAAACTCAACGAGGCCAAAACCGAAGCCATCACCTTCACACGTAGGCTGAAAAACAAGACACCGAACGAGAAAATCACCATGAGCGGAACTCAACTAGAGTGGAAACCCGAAGTGAAATACCTAGGCCTCACCATGGACAGCCGCCTAAACTGGAAAAGCCACATCGAAAACGCCAGAAACAAAGCGCAGCAAGCTATAGGAGCAATCAGCCCCATCTTCAATCGGAGAAGCCCACTAGCTGAGAAGAAAAAACTCCTACTATACCAGAGTCAAATCCGCCCAGTTCTAACTTATTCCATTCCAGTGTGGAGTAACATATCCAAATCTACATACAAGAAAATTCAAACTCTTCAGAACAAATGTATAAAGATTACGTACAATACACCTATGTACACAAACCTCAAGATCCTACACGAACAACAGGAAATTCCCACACTCGAAGAATACTCTCACAAACTGACGACGAGATTTTACAACACCCTAAATCCCGAAAATCCACTTGTGAAAGAGCTGGGCGCATACAATTCACCTGACGATCTCCCGTTCCGCTACAAGCACAGGATGCCGAAACACATTATTCTGGAGCTCTACGAGGACTCCGACACCGAAGACGACACGGACACCGACGCGCCCCCCGATCTCGACGCGCCCCCCGGCCCCGACCCACGCGCGGGCACCACCGATATGGGCACCACCGTCATCAATACGGACACCCCCAGCGCGGGTATCCACGCGGTTACCCTCCACGCGGTTACCCTCCACGCGCTTACCCGCCACACGGATACCCGCGTTCGGCCACCCCCGGCTTGGGTCCGGCGCAATTCAGCACACCCGGACTAGCAAAATAGAAGACGAAGACTCACCAAAAAAGAAGAGGACTAACACCGGAAAAAATGAAATAGATGAAATACAATGAAATGTAAAGTATTGAAGTACCTGAAATGTAAAGTATTGAAATAATTAACTTCAGTAAAATTAAAAGTAAACAACAGTAAATAGTTCAGAACTAAATGTTTGTCTTTCCCAGTTTTGTTTAGGGTTTTTTATCCAGTTAAGATCTTTTCCCTAAAAGTCATGAAATGTAATTAATAAATTCAGTCAATTTAAATAAAACCATCAGATGGTGATAGTAATAAGGCCAAAGTGGCCGGAGTACTAGTTAGCCAGAACACATGAGGGGTATTTGTATAAGCCCCAGCTAGTTAGAGGATTACGAAAGAATCCGTAAAATCAAAAAAAAAAAAAAAAACTCAGTTTGCCCACGTAATGTAGTCCTTAGAAGGACTTTTTAACTCCTGACGTTTCGGACAAATCACACTGTCCATCTTCAGTGTGCGTGTCAGTTCAATCTAGAAGTCAAAGCCTAAGTTATAATATTATTATTAGATTATAGTAAACTTAGGTTTTGACCTTTGGATTGTACGGACACGCGCAAGCGATCAGTTCAAAACAAAACTCGAGGCGTAAGGCCACTGAAGATGGACAGTGTGATTTGTCCGAAACGTCAGGAGTTAAAAAGTCCCTCTAAGGACTAGATTACGCGGGTAAACCGAGAAAATTATTCTACATCTTACACCCGTAAAAATCTCAACCATAACATATATATATATGTCGGTTTTAAAAAAAATGGTACCAGTCTGTAGATGACCGTGATAGGTTGAAACCGGTTGGGTCAAAAAAAGTGTTATTGAAATTAATTAATCATTATAATGAAATTCCACCACGAATTGTCAATATAAAAAAATGGAAACATATATGAATGAGGAGATTTTCAGAGTACCTCAGTTGCAATTAACTCCAAATAATACTCGTAATATTATGTAAAAGTCTCGTGATCATAAGGTCACAAAACGAGTTTTGCTTAAACAGTTTTTTTTAATAATTATTCTGCGAGCTGTCACATTTTTAGATGTTTGAGGTCATAAACATTGGCGGCTGGTGACCTTATTTGAGAGGGCTATGATTAAATAAGTTGTAGTCTTTAAAAAATATTGATATTTGGAGTAGGTTTCTCTCATTATCGCTCTAGTAAGAGACTACCATTCAGAAAACCAGTGGCGTGCAGTCCATAAAGGCCGAAAAGATGTGCAAAAAACTTGGAATTTTTTCCCGTGAATGCGGTATGGAGTGTTTAAACTCATTTATTTAGTTGGCCACAACAATCAGCAGAAGATGATAATGGGATAGCATAATAAAATGGCTATTTTCAAATATTAAATGCACAATTTATTCATACCCGAACTATACAAAACCTATGGTTATAGATCAATACACGTCACTTCAGAATAAAATAATCATAGGATGATTTTATAATGCAGTTTTTTTTTCTTTTCTTAAAACAATCATTTTCAAGGTCAGTAAATATCTTTCAATGATATCCGAGTGGCATTATGTCGATATTAATTACTCTGTTTTAAATTTTTCATTTGTGAAATTTCTTTCAATGATATCCGAGTGGCATTATGTCGATATTAATTACTCTGTTTTAAATTTTTCATTTGTGAAATTTCTTTCAAGGATTCCGAGTGGCATTATGTCGATATTAATTACTCTGTTTTAAATTTTTCATTTGATAAATTTTTTTCAATGATATCCGAGTGGCATTATGTCGATATTAATTACTCTGTTTTAAATTTTTCATTTATGAAATTTCTTTCAATGATATCCGAGTGGCATTATGTCGATATTAATTACTCTGTTTTAAATTTTTCATTGTGAAATCTATTTCCAGGAAGGAATATTTTCAAATATTTTGGTTCTGGTAAATTTCGGTTTGAAAAATCAATTGAATGGATTTTGTAGGGTGTTTGTAACGATGGATGAGCCGGAGCATTGTCGTGATGGAACAGAATTTCTTTCATTTATGTTGTGCGTTGTTTTTGTCAAAAAGTCATAGATATTAATATTTTTGCAAATTACTATTCCCCTTTTAATACATATATTTTTTCAATTAATGAATTAATGGAGCTCAATGGAGCGTACCAACAAACTGAAATATTTTGGACTGCCGGCTTTAACTTCTTGGGCGACCTATCCCATCGCGTCGTCCACGGTTGAGATTGCTATTTGAATTTTGTTTTGTACCTAATAATGTTTTCAGAGGTCACAAATCGATACAAAATAACTTTTAAGTTACCGTGCATTATGGGTTAAAATCATTTTCTTCTCAAACTCAACGTTCACGGCATCCAACTGGATCAACCTTTTAACACGCCTATGTTTTCAGTTAATATTAATTGTTTGCCTTCTGTCTATATGCCCCAAGCATCTATTATTTTATGCAGATTAATTTGCTGGTCACTCACTCACAATACCATGGCATGCGCTTTAGGAACATTTAGCGGTAACTAACGTGGAAGGCCTGCCATCGTGGGGATTATCTTCGATGGATGTTCCGCCTCTTCTAAATTCAGCCGTCCATTTTGACACGATGGTGTGGTTATGTGGAGAGTCACGGTACAACTGAGCATTTGTATTTTCAATAAGTTAGTAGCGTTCTTGCCGTACAAAATTAAAAGTATAAATTCTAAATTCAATGCGGATTATTTTATTTTTCCGTGTCATAGAAAAAGCTAAACAAACACATTTCATTCAAACTCCTGTCACGACCAAACTATCGCATTAAAATATTGGCAGGACACTAACCAAGGATGGTATTAAAAAACAAAATTACTTATAATTCTACAGAACAACGTTTATCATGTTAGTTCAACCAATGGCGTGCATTGCCCGGGTTCGTAGGGTGAGGTTTGTTCAGGTCTTGGCGATATGTTTGAACTCCCCTCGGTTAACTCTTAATTCTAAGACTTGACATTGATAATCAAAAAGCGTTACGAAACATGTCATCTTTCCCAGAAAGCTCGACTTTTATTGAGTTCGTGTTCAACTAGCAATTAGATACCTGCCTTAGTCCGAACTTTAAGACACGTTTTATCGAATGATTGAATCGAACGGTGTAGACAGGTCCTGTTCGATCAATTATTTAACTGCGAAGAAAAAAAATAATGTTATTAAACTTTGCTTCTGCCAAAGTTTGCCGAATTCAAAATATTTTATTTGACATACATTTTACCATTGACCTCGGACTAATTAAGATGCCATTTATGAACCGATTAATGTACTGTAATTAACTTCCAAACCACCTTGACTGGTGACATAATATTTAGTACCTCGGGGGATGGATGTTTCTGATTTCAGAAGCAATCTTCGGGGATGGCAACTTTCCCTGGCGGGGATAAATTACCTTTCTCATTTTAATATTGTGATGATCGTGTTTCTGTGATGAATTGATACTGTTTTACTACTTGCGTCTGACAGTGACTTTTAAATTCATTATTTTATCGTCCATAACCATTTTTAAAAAATCACAGGTTTATATATTTGATGTTATTTTATACGGCTTTCAGTCATAAATTGTGCAGTTTGAAATCCAATTTACAAAGCGAAACTAGCCAATTAGTACCTACCTGAAGTAATCAATAGAAAAATTAACTTTTCATAGTACACGACATTGTTAATAACTATAAACATTTGTAAATATAAATAATTATAAAATAGATAAGTATTTTGTTTACACGATGTTTAATATATAAATACAAACATGGTTTGGAAGCGAAGCTTCCCTCATCAGGATATAGAGTATATTAAAAAAAGTATGGACAAATAACAAACATAGAAAAATTAAAATGTAAGAATAGACAAATACAAACATAAACAAAAATTAACAATTAGTGATGAAAGTGAAAAATAATAGACAAAAAAAATATTAATATTAAAAAATATTGTATATTATATTCGTCATTATTTTTTTGTATAATGTTTATCCCGATGAGGGAAGCTTCGCTTTCGAAACATGTTGATATTTATATATTTAACAGTGGCGTAAACAAAATACTTATTAATTTTGATAATAATGATGCCACAAAATTATTATACATCTATTGAAAAAAATATTAATAACATTCATAGAAACGAGCAGAATTTTTAACGTTTGCTCGGTCAATTTTCAATTCTATTGTTCTCCAGTCATAATTTGGAAAAAAACCGTTTATTTGAAAAATAAATACCAACTCTTCTTTACCGATTAACCTTATAATAAATGTAATGTTAGTAACAAATAAGAATAAAATAGTAACTGCAATATCATGGGACGTGCAGTGTTTCCTAATATCATATCTTTGCAAGCTAAAACTTTATAATACAACGTGTTAATCTGGAGTGACCTGCCAGGCCTGCCAATATGTTTCTGTATCTGTTTGTACATAATAAGATAACCTTAGAAAGTAACAGGTATTTGTACAGCGCCTTTAAGGTGATTTTCACAAAAAAAAATATTCTTATTATTACTATGCATACATTTTGGCATTCCTTTAATCCATTGGAAATATGGAAGTTATTGGAAAGCATTTTGAAAAATTCGTTACGGTTGTTATGCGTCAAATATGGACCAATGAGAAGAGCCTGGTAGTGAGGAATATATTTATAAGATTTAATATAAAGTTTTATGGCCAAAGTTATATAAAAAAAGATTCTTATAGAGGAAAAGTTGACCTTTTACATTGAATACCTAACTTTTATAATACATTTACTTAGTACACATACAATCATAGTGATGTACTCATACATATATTATAAGGATGGATACAACTCACAGAACGTCACTGCCAGTGGCGTGCAGTCGATAAAGGCTGAAAAGCTGTATCTACCACAAGAAAAATATACATTAAAAAAAAAACAAATAAAAAGATGATAGAAAAATACGACAACTTTCCGATTAAAACATATTTTTTCAATGATTTTGGTAAGGAACTTCTACGCTCATCTATTCAGTTAGCTTCAACAATCAGCAGAAGATGGTTATAAAATGGTAATTTTGGTATATTCAATTCATATTTCATACCCTAACTTATTAATTAAACATCTTTCGTCATAGAACAATGCACGCTACTGCTCACTCCTACTGTTGATATCATACTATACAGGTATGTATTTGGTTATGTAGAGTACTGCTTCATATAAAATACATATGCAAAAAATGGCCCAACACTAGTGTGTTCCACATGTTTTTATTCCGATACTGTAATTACAATCTCAGCCCAGTTGTGAAACAAGTTCTAGATTGAGCATGTTGGCCCACGTGCGTATGGTTTAAAGTTGAACCGGGGCGATAATATTCATATGACTAGTTAAGACTGGCCGACTGGATGGAAGGGGGATAGTTTGTGTTTGTTGTTTGATGAGCTAAAGGGTAGCGGTTTCGGGTGCCAGTTTCCAGATACGGAATTTCCGGGTCACGTGTACGAGCGCGTGCGGGCGGGTACTCACGTTGTCTCCCCGCCCTTCAACCCCCACTGCCGATCGGGCCATCACTCGCCACTTGCATCGCGAGCGTCGATCGAACCACATCCGACTGACCATATCCTACGTACCCGCGGATTACCGCTCAACTCTTACCTTTCTCGCATAAACTTGGCCAAATAGTGCATTTCAATAAAGTCATTTTTTTAAAAGTGCTTGTTCTAAAGAGATTTTTTTTCGGGTTTGAGACTTTTTTCCTTGTTAAATATTCATTTAAATAGAGACATGCGTGTGAATCGTTAGAGCAGACCGGCAATGCCACGGGATAAACACGGCTACCTGGATATGGCAGCCGAGTCTCGCATGGCGTCCGAGGGGTGGCAGCGGCCTCAGTGGGCGGCCCCCCCGCAGCACCTGCACGACCAGCCCCGGTATCCGGGATTCCAGCCTCCGCCGCCCATGAGGTTTTTTGCAGGTAATGTCTGTGTTAGCTAGGTACCTCCTCGCCGCTCCGAACTGTTACTTACTTACTAATAAATTAATTACCACTTACGAATCATCAACTGCATAGTAATATATTACTTGTAATTCAAAACATTTTTGCAAGATATGAAAGTTATATTTATTCCATCCAATTTGGAGGGTTTTTTCAGTATCATCGTAGTCGGCCAAAAAGTTGTGTTTGGTATGGTATTTATTAATCGAGATTTGTAATCAGAACTGAATATTGTACTGTAAATATTGAAAGACAAAAAGCTCCCGGTATCTTTTCCTAGCCAAAAAAATTCTCAGAAAACCTATTGTATATAAGTTTGTTTGGAAACCCTTTTCTATTTTTGCTAAACAAAATTGTTATAAGATTCCTAAAATTTTCTAATTCCATGTTCAAGTCAAGAAATCATTGCTGTTGATTTTTATTTGTAATTTTATTATAAATACGGCCGAACGAAAAGGCCGACGGGCCGTACGAACTGGGCTCCTGTGCCGTGCTTTGTGCATCGCTGTTTTATCGATGATGATGATCATATTACTGAAACAAGTAATAAATAAAAAATAAAATTAAAATAATGTAACTCTTACTGAGTGTCTTAAATTATAAACATTTTTTTTCGAATGAAATTACTAGATAAGATAATTTCCACTAAATTCTGTTGTAAGTTTTTTGTCAGGTGCTTTACTGATTATTCTATTTACAATAATCTTTTATTTATTAAATGTTCGCAAACCGATGAAACTATTTTTAATCTACTTTGTTGATTTATTATACAAGTCACTCGCGACATCCACAATAACGACAAATATTTTACTGTTGCGATGATGCAATGAGCCGTCTGCCCACGAGTATCAAGATTCTAGAAAAAAAATAGAAAAGGACGTTAAGTGATGTAATATATGCTGATAAAGTTATACTTATGTACTATTTTAATAAACAGACGGTTTAGAAAAGACGTAAACAGCGCACTTTCAGCAAAAACCTATTTAATTAAAATGGAACTTACAGCGTTGGGTACTTTTCAAGGTGAGCTCGATTATCATCGAGTGAATAATATCTAATCAGATGAGAAGAGATTCTCTTATTGTCCTGTGAAATTTAATAAGATACATTAGGCATTCAATTCGATGAGCAGCCTACGACCGCCTCGACGCTCGGCCGCCTGCGTGCCCCGAACAAATTGCACCCATGGTCGCGGCGGCCCTGATTGAATCAAGCTTGGATTCGATGTTATGTATTAACAAATAATTGCGATACTGCAGCTATGTTTAATTGGGTTGTGTCTATAGTAAAATTGTTGTTTGATCGTCCAGGACTATGATCTGGATGTAGCAAAAAACCACAATTGTTGTACAACTCAAATTACGAATAATAAAAAAAAAAAAAAATATATATATATTTATATATATATATATATATATATATATATATATATATGTATAACCTAGCTAACTGCTTGCGGTTATGAATAGAACAAAACATAATTCTAGGAACGACAGAAAATGCAAACTAAAAGACATCAACATTTTAAGGCTATCCACCGGCTAAAATTCCAAAGAAATCACGCGCTCCTTATGAAGGTGGCGACAAGGTTGAGATTCCCGCTTAACATCGGCCGCATGTATCGATTAACGCAAAAAACCATCATCAAAATGCGTGTTTTATTATTTTCTGTAATGCTCAAACGTAATTATTATAATTTTTTACGGTCATATTCTAAAAAACTTAATTTACCACAGTGAACAATACGACAATATCGGAAAAGGGGTTCGTAAGTAGGAGAGTTTGCGCTTTAAACATTTTTTTAATGTCTGATACTTTTTTCTAGGCTTATAAAAAGACACACCAAAAAATGTCCGGTTAAATGAAAGGCCAAGGTGTGATCTATTTGTAATATTTAATTAAATCATCTATGATATTTTTAGGCCATCAAATTCTCAAACCGAAAACACACGATTTTGCATTACTTTCCATTGCATCGCGGACTTGAAAAAAGTTAACGCAATCGACAAGAATCACTAGATCTATATATATATATATAAAAATCAATGTAGGTTTGTTTGTTTGTCCTCGATTTTCTCGAAAATTACTTGACCGGTTTCGCTGAAAATAGCACAGTTTGTTTTTATTGGTGCCGGGAAGGTTTAGAATTTAGTTTGTATGAGATCCAATATGAAAAACTGTCGCTATAACGTTTTAAAATTAGTATGAAAAACATTGAACCCGCCATGTTTTATTTAGGTTAGCCTATAGATATAACACTCTGGTTTTTCACAGATTGCATATTCAAAAGAAGAAGGTTTTTTGGGTAGAATATTTTCAAAATGGAAAACACGAGTAGGAGTACTTAAGAACTTTATGATTTAGATATATTTTGAAAAAATAAACGTTTGGAATGATATGAATAATATGAATCATATGAATATTTCTTTATTTGGAGATAGTTACTTTCTCTGTCAAGTCAATTTATGGCACCCTAATGACCAGTGAAAAATCCCGAGCAAGGCCGGGTTCACATCAGCTCATCTGTGACATGGTGTATTGAGTGATGTGGTCGCCGATTTCAAGAATATGTGGACATCGAAGTAGTTTCTTGTTAAATTTGAAGTAAGTCAAATGTAGGTATGTTATTATTAAGTTCTGAAAGTATTTAAAAAAAGCTATTATTGCGACAGCTGTTTCGGCATTTACACCCATTTCCAAACAGAAAAGGGTACTAATAAATAAAGCCATTTCAACCAACGTTTCATTTCTGAATGATGGTCTTTTACCAGGGCGATACTGACAGTATCTTCCACTCTGGAACGTGCCCCAAATTGAAACAAATACAAGTTAATTAAATTAATATATATATTTTTTAAATATATATATTTCCGCCGACGGGACTTGAAACCGATTATTTTTTAGTAACAACAGTAATAAAAAGTATAAAATATAGTTCTATAAAGTAAACACAAAAATATAGCATGTACCTTCATACGAATAAGTAAACTTTGAAATTTTTTCGAAGTTTAAATAAAAGTTTTCGTTGAATTACAAAATATTTACGTAATGTCGATGGTCTGTATTCAAACGTATTGCCGTCACATCACTATCGTTGACGGTGGCAGCCATTGCGTCTATGTTAGCCGCCCATGCTTACAATACGACAAAAAAACTTTAAAAATAGATTTCGTAATCTAATTTTGTACTTACTGGTGAAAATATATTCCATTTGTATTGAAATTCACCCTGCCAGCTGTATTTTTACAAATTTGCACTGAAAAAGTCGGCATTTTGACTAAAACAAGTGTTGATAATTAAGAAAGGCGCCTAATGAAGCGTCGTCGGGCGACAATCGGGCGCTCCTCACAGCATATCTCTTTATATTCTATGATCTGGGTGGTGACATAAGGACACACAGCTTCTAAAGATATTTTTGTCATGTATAATCCTCTTAACCATAGCGTAATTCGCAGAATGAACAAAGTGAAAATGGCTAGATTAGGTAACATGAAGAAATATTTTGGTTTCGTTCTCAGTTTTATCGTACCATGTATGACGGTATTATTATGATCAATCTACATGAATCTAATGAAATTTTATTGGAACTCGTTATTGAATAGTGCTCTTATGCTTACGCTGTTATTCACCATTCGCCAAAAAACCGACACATTTCACTGAACCGAAAGCCGTCTGTATGTACATGCAGTGAATCACTTAAATAATCTCTTCAAAATTTATGAAAGCATTTCGATAACTGTTCCTTTGTATTACTTTACAAGGCTATACATATTTAATATACTCTCGATAAATAACCAAATAACACCCCTAAAATGAAACGAACACTACGGTGAAAGCAAATTAGTGGTGTCCCCTGAGAATATGATCGGAAATGAAAGCTCGATCATCAAAAAATTGCTCATGGTTTCACGATTATAAAAATATTATAGAATACCTTTATTAAAAAAGAAAAGCGTTCAATCCTTAAAGCAAATATACATGTGTACCTTAGAAAGCAAATGTTGGTTGTACACTTTTTTGCGAAAATTATCTTCGTAGAGGTATGCAGGGGTTGTTCTACATACTCGTACATAGTTGCTTGCTTTATCTCTTTTTTAATAGGATTCATTTGAATTAATCTATATTATTTTTAATTATAGAAAAAAATATTATTAAAAACTTGCCATTCATAACTTGGCATAATGTTAAAATAAATAAAAAAAAACCTTTTAAATAGTTTCGATATGTTGTCACTTCATCCCAAAATCAGCTCTCAATCCTGTATACATTTTTTTGTATATTTAGGATAGTATTCTAAATTGATGGGTATGTCCCTCGCGGGATTCGGTTAATATAAGAAAGTGCTCGGGTGTAGCCTCTGAACTAGGCACTCACAATATTTACTGTTCCGACGGATATGCTCAGAGTTAATTTGATAACAGGGGCGTGTCGTGACTTTTTTTTACGATTTTCACGAGTCTCCAGAGAAAAAAAGTGATTCTGAAGTTTGAAAAACCCAAGTCCATTATTTTTATTTTTTGTATGAAAATTTCTCTTTTTTGTATGAAAGCTGCTGTTAGTTATAGTCAGCCTTTTAAGAGGAACGGCTGCGCGGCCTGTTTCATACAAAACTTAATTTTGTATTTGAGGCCAAATTACTCACCTGAACCTAATTCTTTTTTTCATCAAGAAGTATAGTAAATATCTAGTACGGATTAGAAGTAATTTATTTATTTTTGTTTTACATTATGAAATATAAGCCATTAAAGGAATTGATTTTTCCCGATTTTAGAGGCACATTTAACAATTATTTGGGGGTTAACGGTGATTTAAAAAAAGTTTTTGCCGCTCTGCTTTCAAAATATAATGAAATATAAAATAAATAAAAAAAATAATGAAAATAAAATAAGCATTATGGTGAACTTTACGTTGGAAGACAAATTTTTCGTACATAATTTAAAATATCTACCCGATAAAAGGTTTTTTTATTTTTATAAATGTTTTGTTTTTGTGTTTTTATTTACGTAACCATACATCCATAACGAATATGATTTTTTTAAAATACTGTAAACCTGCAAATAATTTTCTAATTTGCCTCTAAATTATGAAAATTGATTTTTTTCATGGCATATACATGATAATTAAAAAAAAAACTTCTCATCCGTACTAGGTATTTACTAAACCTTTAATTTAAAAAAAATATGTTATTCAATTTGGATGGGTATTTTGGCCTCAAAACCAAAATTAAGTTATTTATGAAACAGGCAGCGCAGCCGTTCCTGTTAGAGTTATCGCTAATTTTGAAAAATATGTATATATATAAATTTATGTATCACAGTTAAAACCCAGAAAGTTCCGGAATATCGCTATTATTGTCGAACAAATTGCGGTTCATGCTGTTTAGGGAAATCGAAAGAAAAATCCTGACACGCCGCTGTTTAGTGAAAAGATGTCTAAATAAAACTAATCGGAAAACTTCGTGGGAAACAAAATATTTGCCATTTTATTTGTTTAAATGTTAAATTTATTCAATTTTCGACGATATAAAAAAATATGTGCAGTGTAACAGAATCGTACTTCTCTTCAAACTAGCTGTTATGAATTTCGCTTATGGTTGATTAAAAATGTGGCTCCCTATGCGAGATTCGTGTAAACCCCATTCAAAAGTAAGTCGCATACGAAAGTATTTTCTTTGTTCTTGACTTGCCCTTTCTGTTAATTTGAAGGAGCTCGTGTAGAATGCGTCCATGCTTTCTATTTTATTTTCTTATGAAAGCTAACACGGAAGGTGATTCCTAATACCAGGCCGGGCCGGGCACATAAAAAAGGAACGTTTTCCATACCGTCTCCCGAGGGACGCGCCGACTGCCGATACCAGCATCGGAGACCAATCAGATAAATTGCCCCATAAAATATCCGTTCGATGTTACCGTACCGCCATTCAAATTCACCTATTGGGTAAAATGTTTTAATTTCCATAAGCGACCGACCTTAGTCTTTCGAATTATTCATTGATTAGTGTCGACGCGCGTCGCTCCGATCGTGTGAATTTCTTTGTGAATAATTGACGAGGATTCTATGAAAGAAAACATCCGTATGTGGAGGTGATTTGTATTAGCATCCGATGCGGTGCGGGCTGCAATACGTAGAGCCGAGACGAAACCGTCGCGTCGCATCGCGTCGCCTTGCATGACGCCTCCGGCGGGAGTGTGCATTGATGAATTATTCAACTTGAATATTCTCTCCAATCTAAATATTCTTTTAAAGAGGACGTTATCGTAGATTTGTTTTCGTTTCTGAAATACAATTAATTTAAATAAATATACAATAAAATTATTCCGATGTATTTTCATGAAAATACTACGCCATTGGAAAATGTATATTTGATGGTCTACTATGTTAATGCTTAGTGTGCTTTAGAATACGATGCGGTAATAATGAGTAGGTTTAGGTTTCAACAATAAGTTGCATGCTTACGATATATTTGTTACGACTATTATCGTATTCTAAAGCACACTAAGCATTAACATAGTAGACCATCAAATATACATTTTCCAATGGCGTAGTATTTTCATGAAAATACATCGGAATAATTATAAAATATTTTCAAATGGGAGTGAAGCACGGGGAAATATTAAAAAAAAACTTTTGTTTGAATCCATTTTTATTTTTGTATAAATACGTCGATTGAATCATCTTCAGGACTTAAAATATAATGCGTGTTTATACAAACATAAATAAAGGATTCAAACAAAGTGTCTTTTCATTTAATTCTTCGTGTCAATCCACAAAGTATTTGCTCATTGTGAAAAAAAAATTATAAAATATATATTAACTTATTTTATTTTGAAAATATGAAGCTAGTGGGCATATTATCAGGAGACGGTCACTCCATGTACAGTGAAGACCGAACACAACTAGGGCGATAAGCACAAGGGCCAAATAATATCTGGGGAGACATCATCTTGAGCCAACACAAGAGGCATGCAGCCATTTATGCAGTACATTTAGAAAATAATTCTTGTACTTTTCAGAAAAAAAAACTTATAAGAATTGAGGGGTATTTATCAAGACCCGGTAATATTCAGATATTCACTTATGGGTAATCTACTGGCCTATGTAGAAATTGACATTTATTGTCTTTTAACTTTTAGTGCGCCGAAATACCAATTTCACTGAATATAAGTAGCTATTATGGGTAAAACTACTTATGGTAGAAACGTACAATTTTAATACATATATAAACACATTATCTGGTAAGACAGTGCAATTTACAAAAACAGCATCTTGCAAAAAAAAAAAAACACGAGTAAGTTATTACGACACACTCAGACCCTCTTCACACGACGGAAGTATTAGATCGTGGGCGTTCGACGTTTCAAAGGTCAAGATT